>CATIWF010111573.1:0-26104 GCA_949630135.1 Balakata baccata
AATTTTCTTTCAAAATTGAATATAAAAATTAACACATTTATGATTATACTGTAAAAAGAAAGAAAAGATAAAGGTGTTAATATATGTAAGACGAACATATTAATTTTCATAATGAATTTTACTATTTACTATTTATGCGAAATTCCAAGTTTTACCTCCCAAACAAAATGCATTACCAACATAGTGGTACAATTAGATGACCACGCTCAGCTCAACCCAGCATCTTGTCCAAGTTTATATCAAATAATCTGATTAACCAAGTCTGCACAAAAACAGATATTTTATAAAGAGGAAAAGGGAAATTGGCAAAATTACAACAGAAAAAGGGAATAACAAAGGATTAACAGACGGCACACATGCACAAGGAAGTAACCATCTTGACGCACCTTGTGAGGAAATTTCCATTAACCAAGATTGGTACATTAAAAGATACTGTACAAAATCTATATGATTCCTCAATTCTCCACCATAACCAACGCTCAACGAAGAAAATTGTGGCCAAGATTTCCCAGCCTCTTCATCTCATCATCACCAATTAGAATTCTACCAATATATAATAACAACATAATGACAAAAAGGGGTAAAATTTAGAAGGCAACATAATAAACCTGTTGTTGCCATTGCCAACTGCTCAAATTGTCTTCCGCAAATATATATCTCCAATTGACTAATCATACAGTTTATGCATGGAACTCTGCCACCAACAACAAAGAGACTGCAAAGATATTGACGATAGTAAATTAGAAGGTGAAAAATGCTCCATGTAAAAACAAGTTCTAAAAGTACCAAAACAACATTCTTAATTACCTATTATCAGAAAAGCCAGAATGTCACTTCTCTTGGCTAAATGACTGGAGACGTTTGACCAGATCCTCCTTCAATGATTCGGGTATTTGTGAAATAAAGGTGGGTTTGGCCTCTGTGATCAACAGCTTTATGCATTACAGATGTAGCATATTGATAAGATTAGACTTTCAGATTGATGATTACTACAATAAATATGTTATCATACAAGGGAAACTATAGGATTAATAATCAATATATGTATACAAAATTCAGTACGATATCTTAAGAGATATAATTGAGCAGATTGTGCAAAGTAGCATATTTTAAAGAGAAAATTTATGCCATCCTCCTTCTGTGAGCAGCACAAGGCTGCTGTTGCTTCAGATGCCAACAATTTATAATCACTTAAACTCACAGGTGACATTACACATTTACACTGCAGATCATTTCTAGTGTCCTGAATAATATAAGAATTCATATACGTGTAATTAAGGCTGTAGAAAAAGAGAATCAGTTTCATCATGTGAAAAAATCCAAGAACATAACCAGATTTTGATAAAGACATAACAGCAGACAAAACACAACAACTCTAGAACGAACTGGAAGCATAAGTTCAACAACTTTCTGACACCAAATAAGCATATTTATTAGACTTGCATACTTAATAATTAATATGGCAAGCAATAGTCCATCATCGCAATGATATAGATCACGTTGATGTCAATCTAGCAAGTAAATAGCAACTGTCTAGTGGCACAGCATAATTGTTTTATTACTTTCATCTCGTCTAACCTAGGAAACCAAGTCAAGAACTAGCTTAACACCATAAACAAAAATCTAATTTGGAAGCTATTTGCAACTGGGAAAAAAAGAAAACAATACACCAACACATTAACAAGAACAACAAAAAATTCAAAGAAAGGGATGTTCGAGATACAAGGAACTATACTCAAAGATACGCCCAAAATGTGTAACATCAGTTACAAATATGCACAGTTAAAGTGAAAGACGGCAACATCAAGCTTGCTTCAAAGGCATAAATGAATTTGATGCAACAGAATGATATTAACGAAATAGGAGATCGTCAATTTGATATGGTAAATAACCATCGTCTGAAATCTAAGTTTTTCTAATGCAAGCTTTTAAGATATACAAGTCAAAAGTTGATGGCCATATATATCCACTTTGAAGAGCAATTAAATACATTACAACTCATGTATGTCTTCCACTAGTGCACACAAGTAGTTAAACAAGACTTACTTTAGGTTAATATCACTTGAGATATTCCCTGATTGTCTTGTACATAACCTCTTCCTCAAACACATAAAACTGTATACCTTATTAGACCAACTGCATGATCGCAAAACTGAAGAAGCTTCTTGCTTCAAACTGAGACATGAAATGAGCAGACAAGTAAGAAACAAATAAAGAGGCATAATAACAAACCAAATAAGCACAGCATCTAAATAAACTAACAATTGGACCACTTTCACCATTTATTTTAGAACTCTCAGATAATCTATAAAATGGCCCATCATAAATTTACTAGACAACTGCAGTAATTATCTGTAGCTTTTGATAAAAGTTTTTTCCATGAATATTGAAATCCATCACTCTTAATTTAAAGAAGTCTTTAACCAAACTATTTGGGATTGAACTTAATGGTGTACATATCAAATTGCGGAAATATCAGAACCTTAATAAAAATAAATCAGCCGATGATATAATTTAGGGCCCCTTTGGAATCAATTTGTTTTTAAGTTTCTGTTTTTCTTCCTTAAAACAACTAATAAACATGTTTGGGTAGACATCATTTTTGTTTTCATCAAATTTAAGAAGTGGTGTTTTCAAAACCAAAAATAGAAAATACAAATCCTTAAAATGTGGTTTCCCATTTACCACTTTTGTTTAATATGCCCATTCATTTAGATTCAATTTGGTAACTTAATCTTATTTAATCCTATTTGATTAAAAGTTACCAAATTTAATGATCCACATTCATCTCACCCTATTGAAAAAAGATAAAAAATAGTTTTCAGAAAGCAAACAACAAAAAAATTGAAAGTCAGTTTTCAGTTTTAAGGAACTAAAAACCAAAAACAAACAATGAAACTGAGAGCACATAGTAAATTTAGTAGTGTTGTTTCTAAATAATATCTCTATAAGTATAAGTTAGGTTAGGAAGAGATATGAAAGCAGTTGAGATAGAAATTAACATACATTTCTTTCAACTCTTCGATTTTGGCTTTCAACTGATCATCATGAGCAAATAATATGAAAGAATCTTCCTTTGATTTTCTCTTCAACTCTGAAATGTCAGAGTGGCAATTCACTCCATTTTGTAATTTATGGTGATCAGACCCATTTTCAGTTATTCTCTTTTCCATAGTACCATTAGCATCATAATGGTTTGTCCTTACTAAATCAAAAGTACCATTTTGAGCATCACCATTTTCACTTTCTACTGCAATTGTTCGGCCAGTCTCAACATCATCAACTTTATCATTTTTGTTGCAACCATTTCCATTTATTACTGTTGATGTACCTTCAACAACTTTCTCCTTACAAATTGTGTCTTTCACTTCCCCATTCATTTTTGCATTTTGAAGCTTATGAGTTTCAGCCTTTCCATCAACAATTGGAGGAATCTTTCTCAAACTGGCGTTACCAAGAATATTAAACTTCAGACGTGGGCCAGAATGCATTTTATCAACCTTAGACATGGATGAGATATCTTTCCAAAAGGATAGCTCAACAGATAACTTGCCAGGCATTGCTTTCGGTTGAAGGGCAGCCTTTGCATTTTTAGATGCCTCGCTGCCATTTGAGTGGTGTGATTGCACTCTATTGGCAGTAAAAGTGGCACTGCCAGATGCTGGCCTTTGATTAGCACGAGAAAAGAAAAGAATATAGACCTTCTCAGACAAGACATCCTGCAGCGTTGAAAGTGACACGTATGAATCATTGCAGCAGTTCCAATGATCCATTGCATCCTGTACATGTATAATAGTGAGCAATTGATTCCTGAAAAAGAAATTTTTGGAAAAAAAAAAAAAGAAAAGAAAAAGAAGGGAGGGGTCAGACCTTAATATATGCGTAGTAGTGTCCAGATTCTGGTGAGTAACCCGAATGCACAATGGTACCAAAAAGATTATACTCTGGTTGCAAATCCTAGGATGGGGAAATCAACAAAACATATGTAAACAGGGCATAAGCCACATATCAAATATAGTGACCCAAAATAAACAGTGGTCATGCAGAGTACTGCAAATAAAGCAAATGCCCAGATATTCAAAGTCGCTTCCAACGAAAGGCATGTACCACATAAAATCTCATTTGGATTAATAATTCCTTATGCTTAATTGCACTTTGATAAAAATCAGGTTCGTACTAAAATTTGAGATCTCACATGGAAGATTTTCAATTGAGGAGTATTAGCTACCTTCTCTATATTACATTCCCTTTTACCTTCTTCATTCTTTGAAGGACATGTATCTCCTAGTTTCTCTCATGTCAGTCCTATCACATTAAAAACAGGGATATGTGTCATTCAAAGAATGGAGAAGGTAAAAAAGAAAGTAATATGGAGAAGGTTGCTAGCATTTATATTTCCTATTTAAACCTCGCTATTGTTAGTCTATAAATCTATATATTACATATCAACAAATGTATTTACTTGAGAAGCTTTATTGGTTTCTAATGTGGACAACAAGAAATTCAAAAATAGTCAATTGTATACACTCAAGAAACTTAGAGTTATGATCTACAATTAATAGGGGGCTTATTTGGAGAATTAGGTAACATAACTAAGAAGGTTGTAAATTTCGCAATCTAGGCAAGTTTATTATCACATTTATTTAAGGTTTACATGTAGATGTATCCTAGAAGTGGTACTAGCTTTAAGGCATGGTGAAAGTTGCATTCTCACCATTATAGCAACAATATAAAGGGTGAACGAAATCCACTAACCTCAATTCAGTTAAATGAATGAAATCCACTATCACAAGTTGCATTTCGAACTCTACTAAGCAATATATGCAGGCACATCACTCTATATTGTAGCTACCAATCATCTCTTCCAAATTCTAAGCAAGGCATACATTATACAAATCTGATGTATTTGATTTACACACCATTGATTCAAATTTCCAGGCAAGCTTTCAGACAGTCCAAATAAATGGAGTTGTAGATCATATTAGTTATTAAAGAAATATATTTACATGAACAGTAAGCTCTATTTGCCATGGCTTTGCTAGGCATTTTCCATAAATTTTTCCAAATCACATGATTAGTACAACAATAGCTGGAGAAGCTTTGCAAACCTAGGATTTCATCCTTGAAAGCTATCTTGGCCAGAAATGAGGCCTTTGGTAAAACAAAAGACAAAGGGGGTAAGGTGGAGTGAGATAGGAGGAGTAGCATGGAGGCATGGACAAGGAGGTCAAGAAGCCATGAATGTGTGTGTGACAGTGTTTTCATGTCTGCATGCACATTGAAAGCTAACATGCCTACAGATGCATATGTGTTTTGGAAAAAAAAAAATCATCAAAATAACCAAGTCCAACAGGAAAACCTGTTGGGCTCAATGACTCGTTCATCTAAATTCTAATTGCAAATACCTGGCTTCCTTTGCACATGAAGCTTGAAAGTGGCCGAACTTCATCAAATGCAATTGCCTTATCAATCTTGTCACCAAATATGCCTTCAAACCTCTGAAAACACCAAATATAACAATATTTATTACGATAACAAGAATGAGAATACTACTTTCTTATTCCAGAAAATGAGATAAAGAGCCCAAAAATAACCAAAATTAGTATAAGCACAATTGCAAGCAACTACAAGCACCAATGAATAATAAATAAATGTTAAAAAAAAAAAAAGAATCAAGATGACCTACCTTGAGTTGGATTACCAATATATTAGCCGCTTGAAGAATCGACATTTGCTTCTTTGCTGCCACCAATTTCTTACAACTAACCAAGCATAAGTCTTTCACACATATAAACCTTATGCATTAAATTTAAACACAGAATACATGTTGGAGGAATTGCTTACTTTTCGCATCTGTACTTGTTGCTGCCCTCCAAGGTCTCAGGCTAAAAAAACTTTTGCATTGCTTCTATAAGTGAATTACTATGCAAAACATCGAGACTAATGTCCATAATCTCATCAACCTTATTGGACTCAGAATGGCATGACAAGCACTTCACCAGGCTCTGCAAAGCACCACCGAATATCTCTTTAACGACAGTATTGCTGGCATTGGCGGAGTCATTTCCCTTGCGCCGCAGCTTCAGGAGCCGTAAGCGAGTGTTATGACAAGCATCAATCACATAGCGCAAAAATTCATGAGCATCCTCTTGGCGACCACACCGAAAGTGCTCGGCAAAAATCCTGAGACAGCTCTGGATCTTAGCAGGAGCATCAAGCGTTAGGTCCTGGCTTAGAGAACGGACAATCCTTTCTCCAATATACAAAATGGACACTCCCGCTTTCGCTCCCCGTTTGAAACCGAATCGCCTGCAAAAATACATTGAACTTTCAATTCAAGCAAATTAAGAAATCAAATAAAAAATTATAGGCAAAAACATACAGAGAGAAGAGTGCTGGAAGCGGAGACAGAAATTGGCGAGGGGAGGAGTATAAGTGAGGCACTGAAGGACGCTATTAAGGTAGCAAGAGTTGCCGAGATTCTTCAACCCTAAAGGCGGGCCCGTTTTTCCGTTGCTGACTCAGTAGACTCGGCTGCCAACTCCTCTGCAACACCACCATCAATAATTGGATGATGAAGATGACGCTGAGAGTCTTCCCTCTTCATTTGAAACGACAACCTGGACGAAGTCGTTCCTCACCAATCACCGTTGCCGCTGCGTTAACCCTAATAGCATGGCGGATGATTGATTAGAAATTAAAATTTGTAATCTTCTGATTAAAATAGAACAAAAAAATTAATTATATGGGAAGGCAGGCACGAAGCCCTACCAAATCACCCAAACCATATCTTCAAAATTATATTTATTCCCTTACCTCTGTTTCTTGCGCCACATACGATTTTTTTTTTCTTTTACTATTTCTTGCCCTTCCCACTCTTTAATTCCCAGACAGCTATGTGAGTTTGTTACAGGCTAATTGTGTAAATTAATTTCCAAATTGTATTATAGAATGAATTATTTTTTTAATTTTAATTTAATATAAATAAATTTTTGAATTTTAAATTGTATGCAAATTAATTTATTATATAGTGAATTATCTCTCAGTAGACCGAGTTGACTTACTGTTTTTGTTTAAATAACCTAATATGTAAAAAATATAATTATACCAAATTTAAAGTTTGAAAATTTAATTTTTGACAATATTATAGAATGAATTATTTTTTTAATTTTAATTTAATATAAATAAATTTTTGAAGTTTAAATTGCGTGCAAAGTAATTTATTATAGAGTAAGTTATCCCTCATATAGAATTGGCTTACGGTTCTAGCCTAATATGTAAAAAATATAATTATATTGAATTTAAAATTTGAGAACTTATTTACACTAAAATCAAAATTGAAGAGTGACTCGCTCCCTATGATATATTTGATAAGCTAATTTATAGCTTTAGCCTTACTATTATTGGTCTATTTTATTTAATAATTTAACTTAATATCAATATCTTTCCAAATAAAAGGATAATATATTATAAATTAGTTGTAAATCTTTTAATAATTATAAATTTGTTCTATATATTTTTTTTGAATATTGTAATATAATATTTAAATTGAAATGTATAAAATGATAAAATATAAGAAGTATAATTCATATGATATTTTATGAAAGCTGCAATGGCATGAGAACATGAGATTTTACTTTATTGAAATTTTTCACATGCACATGTTTGTTGTGCTATTTTAACTGTTTAACTATAACCACATTTTCTCCATTTATTGTTATATGCTGTTTTAATCACAGATACATCATTTTCTCTGTCATATAATTTGACTTGATGATCATGAGCTTTTTGCGCTCAATGCTTCTATATCTTTTATGCATTTATGAGTTAATTGATAATTATTAGCAAGTGCTTGTGATATTTAACACAATATTCATCGAACAAGTCAATAAGTTTGTCAAATAACATATGCATCATTGTGGTGACAGGTAAAAAGACCTAATTTTTTTTTTTAGCATTGCATTAGTGGACTCGGAATAATTTGTGGTTATCACACCATAACGATATCTAGCATTATATGCTAATGTCCATTTTGCATCGAGAAATTTTTTCCAATCAAGTAAATGAATTAGGGTCCCTCACTTCAATTTTCTTCATCAACTTCTTGAATTTCTACTTTTGGTGCAAGTTGCCTATGAATGACAAATTACTTTTTTTAGTTTTCAAAATATTCGGATATCACAATATTAGTTATTAATGATAAAAATTATTTATGCATTCGATATATACCAGCTTTCTCAACCAAATTTTTCATACTCTGATTTTTGAATTTAGTATTGTCGTTGCTGGCAATATGGCGAATACAATATCTGTGAGGATTTTGATGTCATAAATCCTGACTCATTGCATGCTTGATTCCTATGTGACGGTCAGAAATAATGTACACATCATTACAGCCATCACAAATAATGTAGCGTAATAGATTCATAAAATATTTCCAGTTCTCTTTATTTTCCTTTTCGACAAACGCAAATGCAACGGGTAATGTTTTGTTATTACCATCTACAGTTTGAGCTATTAGGAGAACACATTTATACTTTCCATATAAAAATATTCTATCAACATACAAAACATGTTTGCAATATTTTAAACCTTCAATGCATGACTTATATGCCCAAAACATTCGCTTAAATATACGAATGCCTTCAACAAGATGACCACTGACCATGTATGTCTCACCTTCTACATTCCAAAAAAAAACCTCTATTTCTAATGCATCCATTATGAATGAAGTCACATAAGTGCAAATATGAATCATCCCAATCTCCAAACAATTGTCCAATAACTCTCTATTTTGCATACGATTCGCAATCAATAATTATATCACTTCTAACATACTATGACATAGGGGTATGCAACAGTTCGTTAATCTTAAATTATTGAACTGAACTATTGAAATTTAATAACCGACTACTGTACTGAAAAAAATTTGGTTCAGTAATCAGTATAAATATTTGAACTATTTCGGTTATTCAGTAATTCACTGTGGAAATGACTGAACTTTATATATTTAATTTTAAATTTATTTAAAATTTTTATGAATTTTATTATGATACTTTAATTTATGTGAGTATTTTTACTATAATAAAATAATTTAAGAAATTTGATAAATTTAAATAAAATTTATAAATTTGGTTAAAATTTCGGTTATTTGAATAATTATCAAAATTTTGAATTCGATAATCAATAACCGATTTTTTTATTCAGATGATAATCGATAAGAATTTTTTGAATAATTCAGTATTCAATTACTGAATTACTAAATGCTCACATCTACCATATCATCAAATATGTATTATATTGATTCAGTTTTAACGAAATAGAAAATATAAAATTTAATAAACTGAAATGTAAGTAGAAAATATTAAATAAAAATGTAATTAGTTAAGAACCGAAATATCATGGTTGATTTAATAGGTTTAATGAATTAATAATTAATTACCGTAATTATGATAATATATTCGATTTTTTTTAAAGGTGATAATAGATTATAATTTTTTTTATAAAACAAATAATTTAATTGATTCAAATTAGCAATATACCGATTGAAATATAAATATAAATCCGTTAAAAACATAGAAGATGAATCAATAAAAAGATTCATGGCATCTGAATTAATAGCATAATAAATCGATACAATACCTACACATTTAAAAATACTATAATGATTAATATACTGACGTTCATAATCTGATTTGATATATTTGTCTGATTAAATATGCTTGTTTGTATAAATTGCCAACACAAAAATAAAATACTACAACAAGATAATGAAAAACCAAACATTGAAACAAGATGATGAAATCATAAAAATAAACAATCAAAATAAATATAGATATATGTAGAATAACCGCTTATTTTAAAAATAAATTAATAGAAATATATGTAGATGGATGATTTCAAATTAAAAATGACAAAAAATCACTCTTTCTTGCTTAACAAAGATAAAGAGCTAGAAAGGAAAAAAAAAAAAAGAAAAAATTTGAAAGAAAATGAGGCGAGAATTCCAGTATTACTAATGCACTAATGATAATAGATTATAATTAATTATCACAACACTATCGATTATTAACATTTATAAAATATTCAAATAAATTAATATCTATAAATTATAATCAATTATGATTATAATTGTATTAATTACTATGCATTAAAATTAAATAATATAAATATGATAAATTTTTTTTAAATTACATATATTATCAACCAGTCAATTAAAGCTACATACTAAGACTAAATTAATCATACTCATATCATGTAAGACTTTAAGGGTAATAAAATATTATTTCATGAATTTTAAAATAACTACGTACTAAAAACTCAAACTCGAGATATATACCTATAACATTTCATATACGCTCTCATAGTATGTTAAATTATTTGTAACTTATGACTTTATGAACTATTATAGTTATTATAAATTAAAATCAATTAGCATGACTTTATAATTTAATTTAATTGTGGAAAGCTAGGGAGAGACTAAACTATTATATGGATTTGTGTCTATGTATTTACTATTTACATGTATATTCATTATTATTTGTAATTAGCTTTTTTTCAAGTTTTTTATGTGATTTTAAAGTTTTTTTTGTTTAAAATTTGTTTGATGAACATATGTGCCAATAATAATAAATATAAAGTATATTATAAATAATAATAAATTTATATTCAGATAATAACGACATGTAATTAAATAATAATAAAATATAAAATATATTCTAAATGAACTTATTCAAATAATAATGAATATATATGTAAACATACAGCTAAATAATAATAAACATAAAATATAGTATAAATAAATAATAATAAATTTGTCTATAAATATAATGAATATGTAGTGAAATAATAATAAATATACAGTTAAGTTAATAATAAATATAGAATATATTTTTAAATGAATATAATTATAAATAATAATAAATTATCATATTTATAAAATTGTTATAGTATTTTTTAAAAAACATAGACTAAGAAATATTACTATACAGATGAAATAACAATTCTAGGGAGAACGGGTGGGCTGGAGTGATAATGGGCCCTATTTATTGGCCCAATAAGTTGAACGGCTCTCTCTGATTCTCTGAGTCATCGCTCCTTAACTGGAAGAGCAACTGGAGTCTGGCAAGCAATTCATCCAAGCTTAAATCGAAGAGCTAATGATAATTTACGCCCTTAAGTTTCAGTAGAGCAATGGCGGATCGGGCAGGACTCTTAACTTACGCCTACATTATTCTTTACATTGCTTTGTCTAGCGGACAGATCTTCTTTAACAAGGTCACTAATTTTCTCAATTTTTCTTTCATGATCTTTAGAATTTTATCTTTTGCAATTAGAAAGTAGTTTGGGTTTGCTTTTTCTTTCTTTTCAGTGCCTCCCTCTGGTCACTTTACCTAAATTTTTTATTGAATCGATTGAATGTGCAAAGAATATATAGGCAGTAGAATGGCACCGTCTCTGGGGTTGACTTTTGAATGGGCTCAAACACTTAGGATATCTCAATGAGCATTTGGAACTCTATGAACTATGGGTTTGATAGAATTCGTGAAATATCCAATCACTGGAATTAGTTTCTGGCCTTGATTTTCTGGATGTTTCAATCTTCTTTGTTAATTAGCCTGACTTCAATTATGATTTGGGGAAATTTGATTTTTGGAATCTGTTTGTACGACCAATATCAGACTTAAGATCGGTACCATTGAACTAGGTGGTAGGGACCTGTTTGTGAATAGTTAATTCGGCCTTAGAGTAGCTGATTCTTAGCCTTCTGCTAGCCCTAGTCCTTTATTTGAAAGGGCTCCTGAAAATGCATCTATAATTGCTGTGAATGCATAGAATTTGTGTTCAAACGATATATGCATTAAAAGGTGATAGTCTTAGTAAAGTGTTTAACTGAATATATGTTTTTTTAGATTATAGTTGCTTGGCTCACATTTTTTGGGTGAAATAGTGTCTTATATGGCTTTTTGGCATGGTTTGCATGTTCATCATATTTAGCTTATGTATTTTTTTTCCTTCTTTCTTGAGCACAATATTATAGGATCTTTACATGGTTTTGTGAGATATTAAGTCGTGATACATTTGTTTTCTTCTGAAATTGTTTGATGCAGTGGGTTCTGTCATCCAAGGAAATAAACTTTCCTTATCCACTTGGATTGACTCTGCTTCACATGGTCTTCTCTTCTGTCCTGTGTTTTATACTAACCAAAGTTTTCAAGGTAATAAATTAAATTTATGTTCTCTCTTTTCCGACGAATACTTTTTGCTTATGCAGTTTTTATTTCTTTTTTTTTTTTCTTCATAATTTGTGACTGTTTATAGGTTATGAAAGTTGAGGATGGAATGACGCTAGAAATGTAAGTAGAAGCTTTCATATTTTCCATATGCTTGAATGACACCATCTTTTCAATTATCATCATATAAGGGTTGATTCTTTGTCCTATATCGGATGGATATTCATATAGATATACAACATCAGTTATTCCGATAGGTGCAACGTTTGCAATGACTCTTTGGCTGGGAAACACGGCCTACCTGTATATTTCTGTGGCTTTTGCACAAATGTTGAAAGCTATTAGTAAGTGTTCATAATAATTATTTTTTTCCCAATTATCAGCTCTCTTTTTACTAAATTTGTTGCATAGATATATTTACTTCTATAGATCTCAACTTTTTGTTTCTAGTGCTGGGAGTGGGTGGGGTGAAGGATGATAACCTGGATCAATTCCTGACATTGCTTATGATATTGAGATTCTTAACATGCTCTCTGTTTGGTGGCAAGTAGGATATTTGGTCGGTGAATACATGTTAGGCAGTCTTTTTTCTTATTTTCCTTGTAGGTTTGTGCAAATCTGCATGTATGGGCTGTTATGATATAATTTAATTTCTTCAATGAGATTTGCAGTGCCTGTTGCTGTTTTCATTCTTGGAGTAGCTGCTGGGCTTGAGATGATGAGCTGCAGAATGCTGCTAATAATGTCAGTGATCAGCTTTGGCGTTCTTGTGGCTTCTTATGGAGAGATAAATATCAGCTGGATTGGAGTTGTGTATCAGATGGGTGGAGTTGTTGGAGAGGCCTTAAGACTTATTTTCATGGAGATTCTAGTTAAAAGGAAGGGTCTGAAACTAAATCCCATATCTGTCATGTACTATGTTAGTCCCTGCAGGCATGTACTTTGTTTATCTTTAACTTGTTAGAACATATTACGTTGGAACCGTTTCTTTCTAATTCTCTCCAAAGGGCAAAGAATGCTTGTGTGACTTTCAGTTTTTCTTGCAGTGCTCTTTGCCTATTTATTCCTTGGATCTTTCTTGAGAAACCAAAAATGGAAGCACATGCATGGAACTTTCAACCCCTTGTATTGACACTCAACTCTCTTTGTACTTTCGCACTCAACCTATCAGTTTTCCTTGTGATCTCACATACCAGTGCACTGACCATACGTGTGGCTGGAGTTGTCAAGGATTGGGTTGTTGTCTTGCTGTCTGCCCTTCTATTTGCTGATACAAAGCTCACAATTATAAACCTCTTTGGTTATGGCATTGGTGAGTGTATAAATGATAATTAAACTATTAAATTTCTTTTCCTTCTGTGAAGCTACATCGCTTTTGTATTAGAAAACTTGATTGCACTCCAGAAATTCTCTGCTTGGTGACTGCCAGAGATGTTGGCTGATGGTGGGACCCTGTGGGGACACCATTTTTTCGGTGTTGCAAATGATCTCTGACTTTGTCTGGGAAACCCAGCCTTTGTTATGCAAAATTTGCTTCTTCAATGTTATTCCTAAATCATTTGCTCTAGGAATTTGGTCATCTGTTAATACGCCAAAACAGCATTTTTCACCATACGTTGTCAGATCATTAGATAGACTTCTGCAGGACTTGATATTTCAAAATGCTGAGTTTGATTTTTTTTTTTCTTTTTGCAATTTATCCAGAAATTTCATTTTGCATCGGCTTAAAATTTAGTGTCTTTGTGAGTTTTTGAGGATATATTTTAATATCTCTTCTCACTCATTACATCACGTGATGACCAGAAAAAGAAAGGACATTGTTGAAATGGGTGTGAGAATATTCTTAGCTGCTCTGAAAAATGGCTCCTCTTCTTTGCATTTGGCAGGGGATGATTTTCTACTGGAGGAGCCTTTTAGCAATTTATAACTGGCATTCTATTCTGTCACATACTTAACACTCTCTTTATTATTTGTGTGCAGCCATTGCTGGTGTGGCTGCTTATAATAATCACAAATTGAAGAAGGAAGCTACTCGAGGTAGTTCTGATGAATCACAACCTGTGGAATCCATACCATTGACTAGATCAACTTCCAACAGTTAAGATGAATAGTTAGAGTAGTTTACCAAGAAATTTTGAAGGTATGAATTTGCATATGAGAAAATTGTTTCATTGCAGTTCTGCGATTGACTGTAAAATATCAGGCATTGTTTTTATTGATTATAATTTTCTTAATGGGAAAGTTCAATTTTGCTTTGAAACAAACTATCAATGTGTGGTTATTTTCATCAGTACTCAAGGTTGTCAATTATGTTGTCTCAGCTGCTCCAATATTGGGCTATTTTTGTATTTTTGGCTGATATGGAGCTGAATCAAGTTAATATGGTGATATGTAAAGAAATCCAAGATCAGACTACTGTGAAAGGCAAATCTGTTGAGGGCTTTGAATCTTTTGAGAATTATTAATTTAATTTGTACAAAATTGATTTTCCTTTTGGTTCTTTAAAGATGAAATCAATTCTTGAAATGATGAAATCCCTCAAAAATTAAGTCAATCACTATATATTCTGCTTTTTCAATATTCAGAATTGTGGACGTGGAGGCTCAATCATTTTTCAGGAAATAGCTCAATTTAGCATTAAACTACATTGCAGTTAATTTTTCCTCATCTGAGATGAAGAATAAAGAAAAATGTTACCAGTACTTTTTCATGTATTTTCCACCACATACTTTCAATATAAAAAAGACATAAAATACCATAATTTTTTATGATATATATATATATATATATAAACACATCATTTTTGAATTGAAAGTATATGGTGAGAAATGCATGAAAAAATGTTGATAGCATTCCCCAAAAATAAAAGAAAGAAAAAAAGAGGGGTAAAACGATCATGTGTCCCCTGAGCTTTTCAGAAAAAAAGATCATTTGTCCCCAGAGCTTTAGCAGGAAATAAAATTTCAGTAATTTACTAAGAAATTATTTTGACTAAAATTTCCGATTTTAAAAGAAATTATTTTGACTGCATTGTCTTTTTTTTTTTTTTTCCCCTCATACCGCACTACCCGGGGCGACTACCTTGTAATGCAATTTTCTTTTGGTGAGTCTGGAACTACATTTTTATTATACCTTTGACACCAAAGATTTGCTCTGCACTTTAGCAGAAAAATGTCTTCAAACAGACTGAAGAAGACCCAGAACCGATTTTCGACCAGGCATGCTAGGAATCGCTCCCTTCACTTGAATACAAAGAGATGCAGCTGCAGCTGTAAATATTGGAGAAAACCACAAGAATATCATCATTTTTGTTTTCAAAAAAAGAACATTAGAAATTGTAGAGGTGCTGCTGCTTCCTATGAAATTGCAAAGTCATTTTTTGGTATATCTGATAACAAAAATGGAAAAATTTATGGAAATTATGATATTTAAACTTCACTTTCAAAGGATTAGCATGCAAGTAATATCACCACCAGGCTTACCAGCAAATCTCATGCATTCCTCTTTTGGCCTGCCCTCCACCAAAGCCACAGCAAAAGAAGCTGTGAAAGTGTCTCCAGCACCCGTAGTGTCAAGAACCCTAGGAACAGATACAATAGGCTGTCTGATTGGATCTTGGCCTTCTTCAAATAAAGCTGATCCTTTCACCCCAAGTTTCACCAGGACTTGCCTAACTCCCTGAATTCAAAGATCATAATCTACCTTAAGTTAGAAAAGTTGACCATATGGCACCTTCAAACAACTTGTTAATGATCCAATAGTTGCCTATCACTAAGCACGCAAAAAAATCATGCACAAAGTCACCTAATAACATGCCTCAAAATTCACAGCCGAGTGTCCAAAATTTATAATATCTTCTACAATAATGGCTATAAATGTTGAAAGAAACGTATACTCTCCAAGAAAGGAGAAAGCAGAACAACAAGTAATGGAAGGATCATTACACCTTTTTCGCATGCCAAGACTTTTATACTAGAAAATCACCAAAGATCCTGCTAAAAGAATGCTATAATGCAACCCAAACCCAAGTACTCCAAATGCAAATTTTACATTGAACAAAATATAAATCTAAAAACGCTTCAGCTTATTAGATATTGCAATTTGGTAGACAATTATTTTTAATGCCATTGAAACTTGACAAAATTCATACTGAAAGAAAACTATCCCGTAACTCTACTTTTTTACATCACGAAAATTTTCCTCCTGTCAATTTCTATAGAGGGGACAAATGTACATCAAATATGCAGAAAGTTCTAAAATAGGAAGCAATAAGATAATTTCTTTTTATGCAACTCCTAATCAAGAATGGAATAGGCTGTTTCACTGTTGTCAACAGTAAGGATAAGATCAAATTGGAAAAGGTACAGGAAAAAAAAAGGAGTCTGTTATATAATAGATAGTGATATATCTTATTTCACATAGAAGACCAATGACTGGTGTATCCATTCCCCCAGCATCCAAAATGTCATTGGACTATTGGTGCGGAGCTACCTATGGCAATTACTGATGCACTAGATTGAATATTTTCATATATTTAGCCTGACAATTAAATTCAATCATCAATTATACAAGTCTCCACCTTGATGAAGTAAATTTTCATTTTTGTAAAATCTTCAAAACTAAGAAAGAATAACCATGCTACTTGCAGCACCAACTGAACAATAACAAAGACTGTTTAGGTGTCAAATACTAACCATTTTATGCAACGTTTTAACAGCCTCACCAATCTGTTCAAAGCTATCAGTAGGCATGCCGGTGATGCGATGAAGTTCAGATTCGTTTGGGCTCAAGATGTCCACAACATTCAACAGTTCTAAGGGTATAGGTGTATCCATTCCCCCAGCATCCAAAATGACAAGAACACCAGCATTCCTTGCAGCCTAAAGACAGAAACATCAGATGATCACAGCAAAATAAAAGGTGAAACCTAAGGAAGCATATCTTATAACGTTATCAATGCAATATTTACGATGACGACAGGAATAACAATCGAGCTTAATTAGCAAAGAGAAACTATTAAAAATCTTCATGGCACAGAATTTGTAGAGCATAAACCTTGAAAATCCCTGGTTGAAATATCACACCATTAAAGGGAATAAATAATTATATTTCTTATTCACAGAAAAAAAAAAATTGTATACAACTCACCTATTTCTAGTAGATACAAGAAGTAAAATTAAGACTTGATCAGTTTACTAGTTTTACTACAGAAAACACACTTCCCTATTTCATAGCATTGACCAAACCTAAATCTCTATGGCTGTAATATCCCAAAAATCATAAGAAATAATCCCCCAAAAACTATGGCAGAAAATCACATGGACTTCGACCTCATTATTAGCAGAAGTTCATATTCCAAAATTCCCCCTCAAGCTGGCTTGAAGTCTTCACATGGCCAGCTTGTGGATTAAGTACTTGAATTACCTTTGGTGTTACCCCTTCATAAGAATATCTGCAAACTGATCCGCAGTAGGTAAGTAAAGCAGATCAATCACTTCCCCATTGTTTTTTTCATAAAGTGCTTAGTTCTATCATGAAGAACATGATTCTGAGAAATTGCAATTGGTGCATTGTTGTTACAATACAGACTCAGTACACTTTCATCAGTAGTGTTATTTGAAATTTTATATCTTCCAATAATCTCTTGATCCACAAGCCACAGCAGCATGAAGTATGTTCTTTTCTTACTCCGCCACGTAAACAAATTTTCTCGAACAAGGCACAGTAGCATGAAGTAGATTTTTGATCAATAATGCTCCCAACACAATCTGATTTTGTATGTACTTCTTTCTGAAGATGCCTTTGTTCTTCAAATAATAGACTACCAACAATTCCTTTTTAAAAACCAAAGGATCCTGTATATTGCAACGCTCTCATCCTACTAAATGCATGAATTGGCTTATGCTGGGTACTGCAAATGCTATGTATAGGCTTGTATAAACAGATCAGTGTTCTAACAAGTTTTTGAAACTGGTCTATATTCACCGAGACTTCATTTGTCAGCATGGTGTAGTTTCAAATTAGGATTGGTTGCTGGTTTGGTGGCTTTACATCTGAGCAGGTCTATTTCACTCAACAAGTCAAGTGTATACTTGCGTTAAATAACAAATATACCCTCCTTGGATCTAGCAAACTCCATTCTGAGAGAATATCTCAGAATTCCCATGTCTTTTATTTTGAATTCCCTCAACCTTCCCAATGCTATCTATCATCTACACAAACAATTGAGAACACAACTTTACCTTCTCTGGAGTGTTTGTAGAACATGATATGATCTAAATGGCTTCAATTGTAAAGGCAAAATTGTCCAAACCACAACCTTGGGGATTATTTGAGACCATATAGAATTTTCCCAATTTGTAGACTTTTTCTTCACAAAACCTCTTTGCAGAACCTAGAGGTAAACTCATATAAATTTCTTCTTCCAGATTTCTTTTAAAGAAATGCACTTCTAATTTTTTTAAAATTACAAAACACACTTAGGACATTTTGTATCGGTGTCGGAAACATATCGGAAATGCGACACGCTATATAGTTGAAGTGTTCATGCTTTATTACCGGCCAGATTTGGGATTAATCAATTCAAGGCACACATAACAGATATTCAAGAATGTTACAGCTTCAATTATCTAAAAAAAGAATGTTACAGCTCCCATAAAATGAAAGGTGAACATGATTAATGGCCTGTTTGGGATTGAGTTTCGGAAAAGCGATTTTCAGAAAAAAAAAAAAAATTTTTTATTTTTTTTTATTTTTATTTTTTGAGTTTTGAAATTTTTGGTAGAAGCGGGTAAATAGATCAGTTTATAAAAAATTAAAAAAGCCAGTTAATTAGATAAAAAAAATTCAAAAGATGTTTTTAGGAAACTTAACAGCAATCTTAAACACCTCTTAAACATCCGAAGTGTTTCCCCTTTTACTTTATAAGTAGAGCATTTTACTACAAAAACCCTAGAAAACTGTCAAAAACAATTGTACAAAACCAAATATCATGATGAATTAGAAAAAAATTTACACCAAAATTTATAACAGTTGCCAAGTTTTTATCTTATATTTACTGTAGCCCCATTTTTAACAATTCCTTATGTAATCCAGATGTTTAAATTATTTCAATTTACTCATATCTTTAATGCAACAGTAAATTCAACCAAAAAATGAAATTTTCTATTCTATGATTTTGAATTAATTACCTCATCGGCTCATCCACAATCATAAATGACAAAACTAAATTTGCCTAGCTTCAAAAATACTTCAAAAAGCTAAGTCACCAAACAAAATATGAGATAAATTGGGTGACTATCAAACTCCACAATTATCTATATTCAAATTATTGCTTCTTTCTGACAAGCAGTGATCTCTTTCAAACAGACGCGTTATGACTTGAGAGAATATTTGTCAAAATCCTCTTTACAAATCAACTTATTCAAATTTATTAATATGAAGCACCAACAGCTTTAAAATCCAGAACTAAACATGTCTCCTCAGCAACAAGCATTACCAGGTCCAGTTTTAATCATTTTTTAAGATGCAAGCAGTAACTAAGCCTTTACCACGGAAGTAGAAGCAAACGACAAAAGACTAAATGCAAACTACATGGGCATAAGATCTAATAAAGTCGTGACCTGACCTTTGCAACTTGGATATTGACAGAATCAGGGATCTCCCTTTGAAGCAACAGAATACCAGCGTTCTTCACAACCCCCAAATCCTCATCACTGAGCTTCTCAGGCCAACAACTCATGTTGGCCCCACCAACAATGATAATAGAGTTCTGCCCATCAGACTGAAGCATGACCACAGCATGTCCAGTGGGCACATCAACAACGTGCCTCACATAATCAATGTGAACTCCACCACTACTCAAAGCATCAAGTATCAATTTCCCATGTGCATCCTCACCCACCTGCCCCACAAAGTAAGTTGGATAGGAGAGTTTGCCACCACAGGCAGCCTGGTTTGCGCCCTTGCCACCAGCAAGTGTCTGCCCATTCTTGGCTGAAATGGTCTCTCCTTCTATGGGTAGTCTGTCAATTTCCACATAGATATCTGCATTTGCTGAACCGACTACAACTAGTGGCGGAGCATTGGGTTGAGGAGGAACTGCTGTTAGAGGGTTTTTCGAAATTTTAGTGATCAATGAAGGAAATTGGTTTGGATTTAGATTTTGGAGGTTGGTTAATTGAATTGGGTTTAGGTTAATTGATTGTTTTATGGGGAAGTTGTGGGATTTAAGGTAACAATGATTTGCAGGTGCAAACGATATTCCCTTCATATCTGTTCTGACTGAATACTGAATAGTTGTTGTCGCTATCAGATCATAATATTTGGTGTTCGAGTTTTAAATCGCATTGACAGCATTTTACGTTATATTTTTATCTAAAAAATAGATTGAAAAAAATTAATGAAGGGCTTATATTATTGATAAAAAAAAATATTTATCCTCTAAATTTAACATATTATTCTATTATTTTTTTATATTTTATTAAAATTAAATTATATAATTTTTATATTAAATTTTAAAATATTCACAGTTAATTAGATAAAATATTTTTTTATGGAAAAATATTCAAAAGAATTAATATAATTTGTTAAACTTTAAAAAATAAATATAATATAATATTTTTGTAATAAAAAATAATATATAAATAGAATATATAATAGAATTAAGTATACCACATAAATAATAATAATAATAATATATCTAAAATATAAAATATATAAGCATGTAAATAATTAACTTTAGTAATTAATTCAATGATTTATTAGATATATTAATATTTATATAAATTTAATTTTTTTATTAATATAATTATAGAAATTAAATGATTTAAGTAAATATAGTTTAGGATTAATATATGAAATAATTACATGATTAATTAATTCTATGTTATGATTTAATTAATTATATCATTATTTAATTAATTATATATTATGATTAATTAAAGAATTATAAAATATATAAATATTAATATAATAAATATTATTAACAAATTATCTAATTGACAATTTTATAAAAATAATTATTTATAAAATATAAAATATATTATTATTTAATTAATTAAATATATTACTATGTACACAAATTAATGAAGGGCTTATATTATTGATAAAAAAAAATTACTATTTATCCTCTAAATTTAATATATTATTCATTATTTTTTAAAATTTAAATTTTTTTATATTTATTAAAATTAAATTATATAATTTTTTTATTAAAATTTAAAATATTCACCGTTAATTAGATAAATTATTTTTTATTAAAAAATATTTAATAAAAATTAATATAATATATTAAATTTTAAAAAATAAATATAATCTAATATTTTTGTAATAGAAAATCTAATGAAAGAATTGATGATAATTTTATAGATATTAATATAATATGTTAAATTATAAATAATAAATTTTTCATAAAAAAATTGTGTATTGTTTAATATTTATATATAATATATTAAACTAAAAAAAGATTTAATAATTATGTATGCGTCCCACCAACTTACTGGTTGTTTATGCAGTATTTTGAGGTCGGATATGGCGCTTAAATGTTTTAGCTTACCCATCGGCCACCACAACAATATTTCTTTCTTCTAAATCCTAATTTCAAACCGCTGCCAGTTCGAAATTTTTTCTCTTACCCAGTCCTGGTTTTGGGTTAACCAGAAGATTCACTTTCTCTGTTCGTGATATGTGTTCCTCTGCTTCTTCCTAGAGACCAGACAATATTCGAGGTTCTCCTCTCTCTCTGCATCCAAATAATCATTTTTTTTTTTTTGAGAAATTCCTTTTTTCTAATGGAGTTGGCCTTTTCATTCTGATTTTTTCTTTTCCATATTATTTTGTTATGCGCTTAGCAATTTAGTTAGTAATTCTTGTCTCGGAATATTTCTTAATTTATGATATTTAGCTAAACTAATTACAATTTTAGTGTAGTTTTTGTAAAATTTACAAATTTGTGGTAGTTTTAATAGTATTTATAAATTTGTGGTGGTTTGACTGAGGTACGTCAGTTGAAATGGCGAGCGAAACAGGGAGTGTCGGCTGGCAGAGGCATGCGCCATTCCATGTGGCACACGCTGACGTGACCCACGTCGTGCCCCCCGCTCTTCCCAGACCTCCAAACCTCCCCACAGTACGTGCATATAAACCATTCGATATTTCATACAAGCTGCAATGGCATGAGAACATGTAATTTTGCTTTGTTGAAATTTTCCATATGTACATATTTTTTGTGCCATTTTAACTGTTTGACTATGACCACTTTTTCTCCTTTCATTGTTATTTGCTGTTTTGATCACAAATACATCATTGTCTCTGTTATATGATTTAACTTGATGACTATGAGTTTTTTGCACTCGATGCTTCAATATCTTTATGCATTTAGAAGTGAGTTGATAATTACTAGCAAGTGCTTGTACATATTTAACGCAATGGTCATCGAATAAGTCAACAAGTTTGTTAAACATCATATGCATTATTGTGGTAACAGATACATACCTAATTTTTTTCAACATTACATTAGTGGACTCGGAATAATTTGTGGTTATCATACCATGACGATATCCAGCATCATATGCTAATACCCATTTGTATCAAGAGATTTTTTCCAACCAAGCAAATGAATAAGGGTCTCTCACTTTAATTGTCTTCATCAACTTCTTCAATTTCCAGTTTTGGTGCAAGTTGTCTATGAATAACAAATTAATTTTTTTAGTCTTCAAAATATTCGGATATCACAATATTAGTTACTAATGATAAAAATTATTTATGCATTGGATACATACCGGCTTGCTCAACCAATTTTTTCATACTCTGATTTTTGAATTTAGTATTGTAGTTGCTGGCAATATGGCGAATACAATATCTGTGAGGATTTTGATGTCATAAATCCTGACTCATTGCATGCTTGATTCCTATGTGCCGATCAGAAATAATGCACACATCATTACAGCCATCACAAAAAATGTAGCGTAATAGATTCATGAAATATTCTCAGTTCTCGTTATTTTTCTTTTCGATAAAAGCAAATACAACCGGTAATATTTTATTATTACTATCCACAACTTGAACCATTAGGAGAACACCTTTATATTTTCTATATAAAAATGTTCCATCAACATACAAAACTGGTTTGTAATATTTGAAACATTCAATACATGACTTATATGTCTAAAACATTAGTTTAAATCTACAAACGCCTTCAATAAGACGACCATTGACCATGTGTGTCTCACCTTCTACATTCCAAAAAGAACCTATATTTCTAATGCATGCATTATGAAGGAAGTCACATAAGTGCAAATAGGAATCATCCCAGTCTCCAAACAATAGTCCAATAGCTCTCTGTTTTGTATACCAAACTTTTTTGTATTAAAAAATAATATTAAATATGTCCCTCATATCCTTAATAAGTGTCTTTACCATGATATCATGTTACTCCCACAACATGCTCTTAACATATCTTGATATCAACTCTGAATCAAAATTCTTATGGTCCTGTAATTCTCCAGAAGCAATACAAGTGTGTGGACCAATATATCGAGTTATCTCTCAAATACCAGTTTTTTTTAAGCGTAACTTGCAATCTCCAATTACAGCCTTCACCAATATTGCAAACAATGGTGATTGTATCTAGTATTGTTTCATAACTTTTAAATTGTCGTCACTCTTATTGAGTACATTTTGGCCGTTGTCTGAATATCATCCCTTGAATCAAAAGACATTCCTATCCAAAACTTCTTTGACGAATCCCAAATTATGTCTTCTTTTGGTACATTTATATTCATTTCCATATGTTCAATGTTGCCACTATTCAAGCGTGTCCAATGATTTCTATCAGCTATACATTCAGATCTATGTCTATTTTCAATCAACTGATCATATTCATTTTATTCGTCATTTTCATCCTTATCATAATAGTTTTCTTCATCATCTTCATCAATATTATTGTTGTCCTTCTCATTTTCACTGTCACCGATATCATCGTCCTCCTCTTCATCATCATAATCCTTTGAGTCATTCATATTATCTTCCTATTGACTTGACTCACCCGTTTTAAAAAATATTGGATTTGAAGATTCAAATCCTCTAATATTATATTGTTCAATAGACTATCACATGAGTAATCAACAAAAAGTTCAATAAATTGCAAGCCAGGAAATTGGCTAACAATTTAATGTATCAATGCAATTTCATTTTCACCCCATATTTGTATAAGTGAAAAAAAAATATTTCCATCTTGGTTACATATAGGAGCTCTATACAAAATTTTGTTGATAATTGTATTACTATCAATTCTAAAGTTATTTTGTTCTTATATAACAAAACTTTCATGCATAATTTTTAATTCAGAGAAACAGTTTTTGTATATCTATTCACAAAAGTAGCACCAACTTGAGTCTCAATTATCTCGCCACCCCAATAAATGGTCATAAACGGTATTGAAGATATTGCACTGTTTTTCATATTTCAAATAGTTGATTTAGTATAATGAGCATTATTATTATTAAAATTTTTAATAATTTTTATTTTTAATACTATTAATAAAATTTTACACACAAAAATTTTACAACATTATCTACTAATAAATTAAATATATTACATTAAATTAAATATTTAATCATCACAGCAATATATTACTTTATAAAATTATTATACAACAAAAAATAATTAACTAGTGTCACTTTAAAATATGCAATTCATATTACTAACCTTTAATGCTAAAATCCTTATATATTTCAAACACTTCTCTACCAATTACTTAAATAATTCTCCAATAATCACGGAAAAACTTACAAATATTAATATGACATAAGACAAAAATAAATATTTTTTATAATTTATAATAAATTTATATTATAAATATCATCATCATTATTATTACATAGCTAGTATTACTCGGAATTTTAATAATATTTTCACTAAATAAGTTTATCAATCTATTAAAATTTATCTACTAACACTATATCATTTTTATTCATAATTTTACAATATTGTTATGCATATTAATTAAATAATTACCGCAACTATTTATACATGATATATTATTATTATTAAATTTATTTTATTCAACCTAAATAAAATAACTTAAATATATTACAATAAATTATATATTACTTTATAAAGTTATTATATAACAAAAAAATAATAAACTCATGTTGCTTTAAAATATACAATTAATATTACTAACTTTTAATGTTAAGACAAAAAATCATAAACTCATGTCACTTTAAAATATACAATTAATATGACATAAGACAAAAATAATTATTTTTTATAATTTATAATAAATTTGTATTATAAATATCATCATCATTATTATTATATAACTATTATTACTCTAAGTTTTAATAATATTTTCACTAAATAAGTTTATGTTTAAAATTTATCTACTAATACTACATCACTTTTATTCAAAATTTTACAATATTATGACATATTATTATTATTAAATTTATTTTATTCAAACTAAATAAAATAACTTAAATATATTACAATAAATTAAATATTTAATTATTACAGTTATATATTACTTTATAAAGTTATTATATAACAAAAAATAATATACTCATGTCACTTTAAAATATGCAATTAATATTAATAACTTTTAATGCTAAGACAAAAAATCATAAACTCATGTCACTTTAAAATATACAATTAATATAACATAAGACAAAAAAATTATTTTTTATAATTTATAATAAATTTGTATTATAAATATCATCGTTATTATTATTACATAACTATTATTACTCTAAGTTTTAATAATATTTTCACTAAATAAGTTTATCAACCTATTAAAATTTATCTACTAACACTACATCACTTTTATTCATAATTTTACAATATTATTATACACATTAATTAAATAATTA
>CATIWF010111576.1:0-15644 GCA_949630135.1 Balakata baccata
ATATCATGGACTTTCATTAATCAGTTTAAGATCTATATCAATTCATATGCAAATGAATACTAATATAATGAAAGAATGCCTTTATGAATGTGTACACTAAGTGCTTAAGGCGATTGCCTTTTGGGCACATCTCTAACATAGTCGACCTATTAGGAAGCGAAAGAATGGATTTCTATTTCTTCGCTATATAAGTCCTAGAAATCTTGAGTGCAGATTTCATTATTTTTTATTACCCTTTGTGACTTTTGACTATGTCATGATGTGATATATTAATGTTGGCTATCTTATGATGTATTCTATAGTCATGAGATGATTCAACTTAATGGAACACTCCAAGAAAAGCGAGTTAATTCAGATCTTATTGGAATGAGGGTGAAAGAAAGAGTATTTTTGCTTATACACTCATTGCTTGTTTTCATCGATCGGAGTTACTTCACTTGATAGAGCTTGAAATAACTTAGAGTACAAAGTAATTATAAGCGTGATCTGATTATGGATTCTTGAAAGATTGAATGACACTCGATTATGTGTATTAAGAAAACTACTTGCGATAAACAAGCTTATTATTAAGAGTAAATATATCATTTGGTTGATGTTTCCTATATGACCTATGGTTTAGGTTTGTATTGGAGTTCACACCATTTGTGTGTTTCGAGTCGCATGGTCCATTCACCTGTATGAATAATTCTCTATCAAAATTTGAGTTGTTGGAATGACGTTTTGGGATGAGTCAAGTCCGCTGTATGCAAGTGGAAGATGTTGGGTTTTGGTGGGTCGAGACCGTCTATTGGGCTTGATCAGCCGAAAGCCCATATTGATTAATTATATAAGAGGAAGTCCTGATACAGAAAATTACAAAGAAGAAAACAATCTTCTCCTTCCTCTCCTGCTCTCTGAATTCTTCTCCCAAATTCATCCCAGAGAATCAAAAGACGTTTATACTGTGGAATTGGTTTGGTTCTGGAAATTGGACTATACCGAAGCATTGAAAACACTCCGGACTACACTACAACAAGTAAGTTTCCACTGCAAATCTATGTTTTACAATATAGTTATACCAATTATGTTCATTATTATTTGTATGCAAATTCATTATTATTTGTAATAAGTTTTTTTCCAATTTTTTTATGTGATTTTAAAGTTTTTTTTAAAGATTTTTTTGATGAACATGTGTATAAATAATAATGATTATAAAATATATTCTAAATGAACCTAATTACTAATAATAGTGGATATATATGCTGATAATAATGAACATGTAGTCAAATAATAATGAACATATACAATCAAATAATGATGAAACATGAAATATATTCTAAATGAACTGATTCAAATAATAATGAATATGTATGCAAATAATAATGAATATGAAGCTAAATAATATGAATATACAGTCAAACAATAATAAACATAAAATATATTATAAATAAATCATATTACAAATAATAATGAATATGTCTGCAAATATACGAACATACAAGAAACAATAATGAACATATAATTAAATAATAGTAAACATAAAGTATATTCTAAATAAATCCGATTACAAATAATAATGAATATATATACAAAATTATCACCATATTTTTTAAAAATATAGATCCAGATACATATTACTACACATATTCAGATTCATGATATAACAAGAGGAAGTTTAGAGTACTGTGTTTTTTGTTTTATTTTAATATATATCTCCATTTTTTTTCTTCTCATTCATACCGAATTTTTTTTTTTTTACCGATATGTTGAGTTTTCATTATTACAAAGTGAGAGGAAGCGGAGGTCCTTCTTGTTCTTCATGACAAATCCATTTGTGGCGCTGAAACCAAACCCTACATGAAACCGCAATGAAGAGGAATCAGTAATTGCATGTTGATAACATGATATGATCTTGTCGGGCAATCACAAAGATGCAAAGAAATCCTAAGGCTGTAAGGCTGATGGCATGTGAATAAAGTATGATGGAATGCAAAGAAAAGCCGCTCAATGACTTGCAGGGCTGTTCTACTATAGGAGCTGATGAAATGTGAAATATGATTATTAAATGTGTGTCGATTCCGGCTAGGGATTCGAGGATTCTTGGCCATGTATTTTCCCACTCTTCCTCCTATATTCTCGGTAATTATGCTTTTTTAAAAAAAAAAAACAAATTGGATTTTGACTAGGTAGTTATTATAATGATAATGCAATTGGGATGTGTTTGTAATTATTATAATGATATTTGAGTCTATATATTTTCTTCTTCTTTTATTTAATGAAAATTATTAAGGTATTTTCAAAATATACTCAAGGTATCTCCAAGATATATCCGAAGTATTCTCATAGAATTTCTAAGTGTATACCTAATATATTATTATGAAACTCCTATTCCTAATGTATACTTAAAATATTTTCATAAAATTCTCAAAGATATCCCCAAGGTATTCCTAGAAAATTCATCATTGGGTTCTCAAAGTATACCAAAGTATCCTTAAGATATTCCCAAGAAGTTCTCAAAATATATTCAAGGCATTCTCAAGAAATTCTCAAGATATAATCAAAGTATTCCGAAATATATACAAAACTGTTTGTTTAAGAATTTGTGATATTTTAAATTTTGATTGAATTTTATTTTTTTCTTCTTTAATGATCAATTCTTCTTATTCTAGTTTTTTTTGTTTTTTATTGGTGAAATTGAACCAAAATATGTCAAAGGTGTACCAAATGTATTTTTTAAATGTATTTGTATTAGGTGAAAAAGAACTTTTACAATCCCATTAATTGTTCAACAATAAGCTAAACTAATTTTCATCATACGAGATTCTTAGATATATTCAGTCAACTGCATCATTCATAGATTAATATAATAACAAAATGACATATATGTATGTTCCCCCGGCAACCACCAAAATATTTTCTAATATCTCTTTTAATCTTTAGAAATTTTTTGCATTTATATAGTATTTTTACCTTCACTTTAAAAAGTCAAATTTAGTTATATATATATATTCGTAAGCTAAATATAATATAATTAAAGAGATATATTACTTTTTATTCTTTCTTATTTTATTTAATATTTTATTTTTTTCTCTTTTTTTTTATAAAAAAAATTCTTCTTTCTTCGCTTTTTACTCTCTCTTTCTTACTTTTTTCTCTCTAGTGAGTATCAAATCTATAATCTTTTTATTTTGATAATTTATTAATATCATTTGATAGTTTTAATCTTAATGTCATATATTTGTAAATAATATTTTATGCTTATAATTACTTATTCTTTTTAGAGTACCAAAAAATAATTTTTTATAAGGATTTTTATTTTAACATTACATAAGATATTTTTTTAAAGTCATTTATATATATATATATATATATATATGTGTGTGTGTGTATTTGTGTGTTTGAAAGTCTTGTATTACTTACTAATGCAATTAATTACAAAATAATTTATATTTTTTATATATTTTTAATTTATTATTGGGAAAAATTTAAGAAAACTATATGTGATTTCATGCTTTTTGAGATTTTTTGGGCCCAAATGGATTTTATAGTTTGATCCGTTAATAAATTTATATTTTTTAACCATAATAATATTAGAAAATAGTAAGCTAATGCTTTTACAATTTCAAGTATACTTATTTGATGTTTATTTCATTGCACATCAGTACAACAAAACGTTTTTTAATATTATTAGTTAAAAAAATTTTAAATTTATCAATAGTAAAAGCTACATAATTTTTTTTGGTCTGAAAAAAAAATCTCATTTTGAAATTGCATAAGTGTAAAACTGCAGGTTGCCCCAATATTTAACATTAATTATAGATCTGTCTCTTATTATTAAAAAAAATTCAATTTTTAGTGAATATAACATTTTTTTTAGGTTTCAGCTTTGAGTTTCAATATAAGCATCCATGACTTCTCCTTATTTTTTCTCTCTCTCTCTCTTTTTCCTTTCCTTATATATATATATATATATATTAGTAAACTATTAACAAATATAATATAATTAAAGAGATAGATTAATTGACGTTTTTTTTATTTTATTTAATGTTTTATTTTTTCTTTTTTTAAAAAAAAAAATTCTTCTTTCTTCACTTTTTACTCTCTTTCTTACTTTTTTCTCCCTAGTAAGTATGAGATCTATAATTTTTTTACTTTGATAATTTATTAATATCATTTGATAGTTTTAATCTTAATGTTATATATTTGTAAATAATATTTCATGTTTATAATTATTTATTCTTCTTAGAGTACCAAAAAATAATTTTTTATAAGGATTTTTACTTTAATATTACATAAAATATTTTCTTAAAGTCATTTTTTAACCATGAAATTTATGAGATATATATATATATATATATATATTTATATTTATATATATTACAGATATTCTCATTCATTTTACGGTCTAAAATAATTATGTTCAGAATTTAGTAACGGTTAACACTTTTCATTCTTTCCTAATGATGCATTTAGTATGATTTGAACCCGATAACTTTTTCCAACATATTTAGCATGCATTGCAAATTAAACTACAACTCATGAGTTTTAAATGTATTTGTATTAGGTAAAAAAGAACTCTTACAATCCCATTAATTGTTCGACAAACAGCTAAATTAATTTTCATCAGCAGAGATTTTTAGATATATTCAGTTAACTACATCATTCATAGATTAATTTAATAACAAAATGGCATATATGTATGTTGCCGCACAACCTCCAAAATATTTTCTAATATCCCTTTTAATCTTTAGAAATTTTTTGTATTTATGTAGTATTTTTGCCTCCACTTAAAAAAGTCAATATATATATATATATATATATATATATTAGTAAGCTAAATATAATATAATTAAAGAGATAGATTACTTTTTATTCTTTCTTATTTTATTTAATATTTTATTTTTTCTCTTTTTTTAAAAAAAAAAAATTTTTCTTTCTTCACTTTTTATTCTCTCTTTCTTACTTTTTTTCTCTCTAGTGAGTATCAAATCTATAATCTTTTTACTTTGATAATTTATTAATATCATTTGATAGTTTTAATCTTAATTTCATAGATTTGTAAATAATATTTCATGTTTATAATTACTTATTCTTCTTAGAGTACCAAAAAATAATTTTTTATAAGGATTTTTATTTTAACATTACATAAGATATTTTTTTAAAGTCATTTTTTAACTAATATATATATGTTCGAAGGTCTTATATTGCTTACTAATGCAATTAATTACAAAATAATTTATATTTTTTTATATATTTTTAATTTATTATTGGGAAAAATTTAAGAAAACTATATGTGATTTCATGTTTACATTTTTTGGGCCAAAACGTCCGTTAGTAAATTTATATTTTTTGACCATAATAATATTAAAAAATGGTGAACTAATGCTAATATGTAATGCTTTTACGATTTCAAGTATATTTAATTAATGTTTATTTCATTGCACATCAGCAGCAAAACATTTTTAATATTATTATAGTTAAAAAAATTTAAATTTATCAATAGTACAAATCACATAACGTTTTTTTGGTCTGAAAGAAAAATCTCATTTTGAAATTGCATGAGTATAAAACTACATGTTGCTCCAATATTTAACATTAATTCTAGATATGTCCCTTATTATTAAAAGAAGTTTTCAAATTTTAGTGAATATAACATTTTTTTTTAGATTTCAGCTTTGAGTTTCAATATAAGCATGCATGACTTGTCCCTATTTTTTTCTTTTCTCTCTCTCTCTCTCCTTTCCTTGTATTGATTTGTCAAAAGAATATTTAAAAAAAAAAAATTACTTAGAAAAAAGTAGATAGAATCAAGCGCAGGTTGTCTTCAAGTGCAAGTGGGCTATAAATTCTACTTAGATATTTTAAAAAAGAAATGGTTAAGAGCTTAAAATGAAAAGAAAAATAAAAAAAAGTCAAGACACCCCAAATCCTACTCAACATGTAATAGTAGTTGGCCAGAAAATGGAAAACGTCATCGAAACGGCAACAAGTCTTATCTTTAATCAGGTTTTATTTTTCTTGATAATTAACGGTATATTTATGCACTCGTGTCTCCATTTTCTTTGCAAGAGAGAAAATGGGTAGCTGTTGCTCATCTTGCAGATCATCATCAGCTAAACTCATCAGAAATATTCGTGTAGTTGATCTAAATGGTTGTGTACAAGATTTCGATTATCCTGTGATGGTAAGGCAATTGACAGGCAAACCCACTTGCCAATTTGTTTCAACAGCAGATAAGCTTCTTTCTTCCAGTGGATCTAAGCAACTCAACCCAGAAACTCAGCTGCAGCCAGGCCAAATCTACTTCTTGCTGCCAGTTTCAACTTTAAAACCTGATGTTTCTCCTATGGATTGTGTTGCAATTGTTAAGAAGCTTACTTCCATTGCAAAATCTACTCGCTTTCTGCCTGCTAATCACTCAGAATCAGATCCTAACAGCTCCATGCTGCATTCACAGGCGAGGAGAAGATGTGAGGTCCGTAGTAGGCCATGGAAGCCAATTCTTGATACTATTAGAGAGGCGTCATTTAGTCGAAGAAGTGAATCTGAATTGTCCCAAGAAATTAATGCAAGGGGAGACTCTTAATTGAAGTAGATGGGTAAATAGAGAGTTTCTTATGTATAATTAGTTTTTTTTTTTGGTTTTCTTATTATGAAGAATTAAAATTGGGGAAATCACTTGTTTTCATTTTTCTTTTATTTTTATGTTTTTGCAATATGCCTTTTTCGGTTTGGTATAATTGAGTTCACCTACGTGCGGCGGTTCTATTTCTAAGCTGTCTGTTTAAATTCTATTGGTAGAATATATTTCTACTTCTATTTCCACTTCTCTAAAAAGGAAAAAAAAAAAAAAAACAATTTTATTAAAAGGCTTAATTCCCAAAAAAAAAAAAAAAAACCACGAGCGTTTACATTTTTAACAGGCATAGAGGCATTTTAAGGCTTAAATATTTTTTATTTAATTTTAATAGTTGTCCCTCAAAAATTTTAAGAATTTTTTACATATATATAGTATAATTAAAAACTAACATAATATTTTTCTGTATTTTTAATATTTAATTCTCCTTTAATAAAATAATTAAATCAAATTAAATAAATAACAATATCAGCTTTTAGTGACAACAGTTTAATTACATTACAAATGTTTTTTTGTCAAATTTTGCAACAAAAATCTCAGCAATTGTTTAGAACTACAAAAACATTTATTTAAAAATTTTGAGAATATGGTTCGGATAATCTTGTTAAACATTTAAAATTTTTCTGTCCACAACGTCATATTGATTTTTCTAATTTAAATGCTTCCTGTATTAACTATCAAGGTCTTGTGTGTCAAGATAAAATCAAAAAAATATGGGAGCATTTATTATAGGGTGGAAACATTTAATGTTATAAGAGATAAATAATTGCAAAATTGAATAGAGCATTGACTCTTAGCTCATATTTGATTTCTAATCATATTTATAAAGCATTCAATGTTAACGATATTTACAAATTTGTAGAGAAATATTATTCTCTAGATTTTATGAACAAGAAAAAAAGATAATTTGATATTTCACTTTCAATACTTTATTCTTCATGCTCTTCATTATTCAAATATTGAAGAATTTTTGTTTTTTTTTTTGAATTTTGTAGAATATTGATGGAAACAGAAAAATTAGAAGTCTATTTTCTACTTGATAGATTGATTCGCCTTATTTTGACTCTTCCAATTTTTATAGTTGCTACATAATAAATTTTTTCAGCATTAAAACTGATAAAGATAAGATTACGTAACAAAATAGAAGATTAATATCTTATAGATAATACAGTGATTCATATTAAAAGGAAAATCGTTCAAACTTTTAATTCAGACACTATCATTAACGACTTTAAAGTCTTAAAAACGAAAGTAGTATTCTAAATTGAACGATTTTATTTGTTAATTTTAAAATGGTCTCATATTCTTCTTCTTTTTATAGAACTTATTGTATAGCAATTAAATACCCATACCCTGATGTATCACCGGTGGAGACGGCTCTTACAGATTCCTCCTTCAACTCTCTCTCCCATTGAACATCAAGCAATTTCTACTCTCTCACCAATCTTACCTGTATTTCTCAAATCTAACTCACACCAATTTTTTTAGTAAAAATTTATCATTTCAAATCTAACTCAAACCCGGTGAATTCATGAGGAGAAGTGAGATTAAAGAAATTTTGAAGAAATGCAGAAGAGAGATAAACCAACGGTGAAGTGAGAAAAAGTGAACTAACATTTCCATTCCTCAAATTTTCCCACGAAAGCACGAAGATTTTCCCAAGAAAATTGAAACCCAAAACCCAAAACGAGAGAGCTCTGCCCGATGATTTCCAAAAGATAATTTCTCCTCTCAGCTGTACGATGAAGTCAGGTCAGGACCTCTTTTTGTACCCAAAATTTACATTTTTGATTTCAGAAATTGATGGAGAAAGGCCGAATTTTTTCTTTGAAACCAACAAAATGGAGTGAATCAGAAAAAGTGAAATTGATCGAAAAGAAGGGTGAAGAGAGAAAAAATTGGAGTTTCGGGGAAAAGAAATAAAAAAGTTCTTTTTTTTAAAGAAAAAAAACTGACCTATAATTTTTTATTATTTTTTTAAAATTTCGATATTCACGTAAGCAAGAGTTATCGGCTTTTTTCGCCGGAAACTAGATTTATTCAAATAATAAATAGTCTGTGTATTATTAAGTCGTAATTACTTAGACTTGATGCTATGCCTGTTAAAAGTGTAAAAGTTTATGGGTTTTTTTTTTCTTTAATTAAGCCTTCTTAAAATCATAAAGTACTAGATAATTTTCATTTGCTCCCACATGGCTCAATTTAGAAGATGTTTGATATATTAAATTTTGGAATAGGAATGAAATTTCTGTTATAAATTTAAGTTTAAAACTTTATTTTATATGGAATAAGATTAATATTCTAGGATTCTAATTCTCTAATTTTTTATAGTATTTAGAATTCATTTCCAATTTTTTTCAATAAAATATTTAATTTATATTCCAATAATATCTCTAGACCTATTTTTTCAATAAACATTTTAATAGATATAAAACATTTAACTATTAAAAACAATGATGATTATGGAAAAAATTAAATTTTGAATTTTATTATCCTCATTTATGGAATTACACCAAACTAAAAAAAAAAAAAGATCTATATTCCTACAATATGATATAGCAAAGAGAAATATTGAAATTTTAAATCACCAATTTAAGAATAGAATTTCATTTTCTATTTTTTTTATACCAAATATGACCTTAGAGCATCTCAATAATATTTTTTATTTTAAATAGTATCTTTAGTTGATTAGAGAGCATTTTAGAGCACCTTTAAATATAAAGAGTAAAAAGAGAGAGAAATTGCATCACTACTCCACGGCAAAATGGCATAGTGGACATAGCGAAGAGAAAGCAACAACATATCTTAAATGTGACTAGGTCTCTATTGTTCTAAAGTAATTTACCAAGTACTTTTTGGAGTTGTACTAACACGAGCAGTTTTTCTTATCAACCTACACCATTGCTAGAAATAAGTCTCCTTGTTTGACTTTATATGACAAAAGTTTAGATTCGGTATAATTTACATCGAGTGCCTTAAAACTATTGGATTATAAACTGTTAATTTCATCCGTTGATAATGAATGGTTCAGATTAAAAGTTGATGATCCAATGGTTTTAAAGTACTCGGTATAATTTACACCAGATGCACCACATAAGCCCTCAAAGTTTAGACACGATTATATTGAAAGTTTTTGGTTGTTTATCATTTGTAAGCACTTTGTCACATAATAGGAGTAAGTTTCAGCCTCGAGCAACTAAATGTGTTTTCATAAGTTTTCATGATGGCACCAAAGGCTTTAAGTTGTTAAATCTGGAAACCAATCAGGTTATTGTATCTCTCGGGATGTTAGATTTTATGAACACATATTTTCATATACAAAACAAGAAGTTCCAAATGGAGAGTTCTTTTTGCCTAAGTTCACTATGCCAAAGTCTTTAAAAGTCACACTGCCTCAAAATACATCTCAACAACCTACTATAACTATTCCTCCACCTAATGTTTCAAAACATTTTTCTAGGCCAAGAAGGCAGCCAACACATTTAGCAAACTACTATTGCTACTTAGCTAATTACAGTTTAGATAAACAGACCTGTCTTCCAAGCTGCTATACAGTCGGAGTGTACTAGTAATATAACTTATCATATCTCTAAGTATATTGACTATTCATACTTAACACCCACACTTTGGGCATTTACAATATTCATGTGATTATAGATGAAGAGTTGAATACACTGGCTTTGAACAGTACTTGAATTCTCACTGATTTACCTGCAAGAAAAAAAATTAACCAATTGGGTGTAAGTGGATTTACAAAATTAAATACAAATTGGATGCCACGATAGAAACAGGAGAAATTCAGTGGCTTCTTTATCTCTTAAAGGATTTGTAACAATAACATCCACAACCAATATTGCTCTTTTGTGACAATCTTTTAGCCATTTATCTAGCTCACAATCCAATACTCCATGAAAGAACAAAACATGTTAAGTTGGATTGTCACTTCACTGGGGACAAAGTAGCATCTGGAGTTGTAAAGCTTTTACTTGTTCGCACTCATAAAAAGTAGCAGACTTATTTACCAAAGCTCAACCTTTCAAGCTTCCATCATCTAGTCTCAAAGTTGGGAGTGTTAAATATACACAGTCCTCAACTTGTAGAGGGGTGAAGAAGTATACATACTTCTTTGTAATCTTCACGAGCGAGTGTCACCTTAGCACGCTCGTGCTGCTTATCAATGTCATCTTCACCTCACGAGTGTGACACCATTATACGAGCATGCTGATCTCCTCTCCATCCCAGGCGTGTCACTGTCTCACGAGCGTGCTGATTCCACTCTCCAGTGTACGCGTGTGAGCAGCTAATCAGGATTCTCTTGTTTAGTTTCTTTAGATAAACTTCCAGCTCGGCATGACAGTTATTGAGCTAAGACTATAAAAAGAGAATGTTGCTTGTATTTTTAAGTACTGAAAATCTTAATGAATATTTTGAGTTCTTCACCTTGTTTGTTTTTCTATTCAATCTACCCATATATGTACATGATTTTTTTAGTAATTCTCTAATATGTGCACTCTTCTCTTTTTAGTTCTTACATTATTTTTGTCATGAATGTTAAGCAATAATGCTATATTGTTTCCTTTAATGTCTAATTTGTTTTTATGTTTTTATTTTGGTTCATGTTCTAATAATTTTATATTTATTATCAATTTGGGCCAATTCTAATGTATATCCATAATTCTGTATATTGGTTGGGTTAATTAACAATTGAGATGTAGAAAGTGATTTTTCCAACTAAATATTGAGATTTGAGAGAAATCTAATGAAAAAATTAGATTTGTGAATAATATATATATATATAATAAGGTAATTAAGATTTCTAAATAAAAAAAATAGATAATTCTAATTTTGAAAATTTGGCAATGATTATTAAAAAGTATTTTATTAATTAATATTCATGTAGCAGGTTGATTAGGGGCAATTGTACATAAGATTAAAGAGATGTAATCTATGATAAAGAGAATGGTTTTTTAATTAGAATGAGAATTTAATATGCAATCAAAAAAATAAAATAAAAACAAATTAATTAAAGTGGGACCACAATGGGGGCAGGTGGGACCCATGTTTGAATGGGACTGCAATCCCAATGGCCATCCTTGCAAGAAGATACAATGAAATGCTTAGGAACCCAAGTTTCAGCTTTTGAATTCCTCTCTCTCATTAGCTCTCTCTGTTTTTCTTCAACTGTTCTTTTTGCTTCTCTTGCTTTCTCCCAATTTTTACTCATTATTCCTTCACTTACCCCACTCCACACTGCTGCTGATTCACTTCCCCAAATTCCCTATCATAAAAATAATCCACTTTCAGAATTTTATATATAGTAGTACAAACTTATGATTTTCATAAAAAGGCAGAAAAGTACATGCCTCAAATTATGATTTTCATCTAAATACTTTAAACCAAATTACATTTGCTTGTCTTTTGCTAAAGCCTTTTTTTTTTTTTTTTGGAAAATTATTATTTACAGGTTTTAAATTATAAATTTGCCTCATTCGTTTTATTTCCGTTAAATTATATAGTTTTTTTTTTAAATTTGAAGTCATTTACCGTTAGTAAGAAATAGTATTCTCTTTTGACCATAAAGGTACTAGTACAATATATTAAATTTCAGAATATACTAGCACAATATATCAAATCTCACAAGTAAACAATAATTTTTATTATCATTTCATCATAATTTAACATATTTCTAACAGAAAATTATATTAACAGAATAAAATAAATTAGATGGGACAAATTGTATAAATTTTAAACCTCAAGAGAATCTAGTACCATATGTCAAACTTCAAAAATAAATAATAATTTTTTCTTTTTTTTTCATCTATTCACTAATTTAGATTTGTTGCGAATATGATTACTAAAAGAGTAAAATTCTATACGCAGAACTTGAAATTGAAACATCCTTACCATCTCATCTATGGAAGTGCTCAAGCCTAATTTCAATTGTCAAAAACTAATATTAAAAGCCATAAAATTTAAGTACCTCAGGAATTTTAACAATTGGAGATTTTAGCCTTGAAATTACTTCATATGCATTGTATATAACTGTCTCCTTCCCATTGTTTGTGTCCTTTATAGTAACAATGCTGCATGACAATATTAACGAAAGCTTAAATCAAAAATAAAGAGATACAAAACACTGAGATTAAATCTGTGAATTCAAAATAACTTTAGGATTTTTACCTATTCCAGTGTCCATAAACTTCATACAGAGTTTTCAAAGATGGTGATTGATAAATCTTTCCTTTAATGGAATGAGGCCCTCTCCTCCCTAAGAAAGAATTGGTTAAGAAACATAACTCAGCTTCAAGGCCTGTCTCTTGGCAATGAATTCTAACATTGCCAACCCAATCAATTCCAGGTGGAAGAAATCTAATCAACATCTTTGGTGAATTCATCATATATGTTTCTCCATGATTCAAGAGCTTTAGCTGCCTTTTCCCATAAATCTCTGCTTCCACTTTATTCCCTATAATATTTGACATTTTACAAAAAAATATATGAAAAAAAGACTTTAACCGGCTCACAAAATCTAGCAAAGGAGGAGGATTATCCAGTATTATAAAGAGCATTTAGATTTTATAATCTCACGGTGTGGTATATCTCAACACACTTTCTATGACTAGACATATGCTAGCTAGTATGAACGAATATGAATACTATAGATGGTCCAATATTCCAAGATTGACAACTCTTATACTATATTTAAAATTGACTGGAAATTTATTCTAAACGTTAGCTCATTGGAGAAGGATTGTCCAAACCAATAAAAAAAACACGACCGATGTAGAATATTCCAAAAAATAATGAAACCTAAAGTTCTAATAAGAAGTTAGATTAAAATACCAGAGAATTTAGGAACTGGGTTCTGACACCAAATCATCTGAATATTTTCTTTCTCATCTGTTGCATGGAGTGCAGAAACTGGTGGATGATGTGAAACCTGCAGGAAACCAACACTCAGAGTTCAATGGATTGAGAAACTAACAATGTAAAAACTTTACCTTAATATTTTCAATGTGAAATTAATTACTCAATTACTAAATGAAATGTATTATTAAAAGAAATTGTAAATAGTACCTGTTCAAGCAGAACGTTAAGGGTTCCTCTAGAGACATGGTGAGTCTCACCAAGAGTAGGATTGTAAGGAGCAACACCAAATATAGCAGGACGAGTAGTGGAAATGCTCCAAGCAACCACTGATATGAATCTGTCTAAAGAAGTCTCTCCACTATTGCAATTTTTCAACATGTCTTTGCTCACTGAGTACACCGTTTCACCATAACATTGGAGATGTGACTTTGGAAGGTTAAATAGAGGTGGCAGCTGAATTTTTGGAAATAGCAAAGTTGAAATTATTGATTAGTTAAAAAAATAACTTTAAATGTAATGTAGCCATTTAAGGGGTGATTTAATTGGTAATTTGTTAGAATTGTAAAAGATTTAGAATTCGAGTTTTCTTGCCATCATCCAATAATATTAGTAGGAGTTTAATACTTTTACTACCCTTTGGTATATAGAGTTGCTTAGTTAAGTCATATGATTAGTCAATAAAATTATATCTAGTTCAAAAAATTAGGTTTAACTTAGTAATTCTATGGACTTATTCTATGGAGTGGTTTTCACTAAATCCAATAAATCTGGCAATTCGACTCGCATATGCGGTGCCTCGCCCTGAATCCGAATTTTTTTGTACTGGGAACGCCCCGAACAATTATTATATATATATATATATATTAATTATTTATATTTTAATATAATTAGTAATTTTTAAAAAATAATAAAATAAAAATTTGATATTTATTTAAAGTAAAAATATTTTTTATTTAAAAAATATATAATTGACTCATTAATTAAATTAAAATATATTTTTAATTCGAAAATAAAATAAAAAATTTAATAAATTCGAGATCGGATTGAAATCAGAGATCCCCATCCCCATTAGGGACGGATACCTTTAAAATTTTTCCAGCAGAAAATGGAATGAGGTAGGGAGACGTGATGTATTTTTGGGGTCGGGGACGAGGAACTCCGCCCTATTGCCATTCCTAAAATCCAACCTCCACAATGTCCTTATCAATCCTATTTTAACATAATTACTAATTTCTACATTTATAAAACACACGACATAATGTATATTTCACCCCTTTCAATTGTTCATTTTTTTCATTTTGCCTCCTAAATTTTTTTGTCCACTTGGCCACCCGTAATTAATTTTGGTCTATATTGGCTCCTATTTTGTTTGTAAAAACTTGCATATGGTTTTCTAATGGTGATGTAATAAAAAAAATATTTAACTTAATCAATGCTGTCATATTAGTATCAGCAAGTCATATACACGTTTTTACAACTTTATATGGGCAAAAAATCAATTACGGGTGGCAAAATAAACAAAAAAATTGGAAGTAAAATAATAAATTTAAACAACGTACAGGAGGCCGAATATGTCTTATATCTTTATGAAATTATAAACTCTAAACTAGCATTAGTATTTTACCTTCTTTTTTCCCTAAAAAATAGCCTTAGTTAAATTATATAATAAAAAATATTTAAGTAATTTATTTATTTTACTAATTTTACTCAATACTTAATGTACGAAATTACAAATTTGGATTAGTTAATATATTATGATTAGAATATTTCTTCCAAATAACGGGTTAACTAATCATATGATTTAATAATTTTATGTTTTAAGCAATGGACAGTTATAGTATGTGCAATGAAATAACTGTGTAGCCTACAGTCTATTATTGAATCTCCTAATAAATAAATAAATAATCATATTCTCCCTAAATAAATCAAATAATCATCTTCCATTAATTAATAGTGAAGATTAATTATCTAAAGTAATATAGTACCATACCTTAAACACATTTTATAATTATTATATAAAAACCTTAAAACGACAGCTATTTGAGAAATATAGAAATAATACATTTTTGCCTCGTGTACTTCTATATTAATTAAGTGTATTATTGAAAAATAAAAAAAAATGAGACCTATATATATATATATATATATATATATATAT